>CM041776.1:105508355-105554859 GCA_023374045.1 Limonium bicolor | reverse complement strand
AGCTCCAAGGAGCAGTTATCCAATTAAAGGATCAAGGAAGAGCCGACTAGGCTACCAAATACAACGTGAACAATACCACAACCGGTATGAGTTAACCCAAAAACCGCCAGTACCGCGCACTTGCCACGGCAAGTGCAGTATATAGCGGGACAATGAGAGCTTTGACAAGCGACCAGTACTTAGTAAGTACCAAGACGGCAAGAGAAGCCAATATAGCACCACAAACCCTAATGAATTCTGAAACGAAACCTTGAAAAGGCCTAAAGGCCTGACCACTGTATAAAGAATATACCGGTCAGCAAGAGCTAGACCTGGTAAGAAGCAACCGGCATTGAAATGCCGCAAAGAGTTTACTTTCAAGACTCAAACTTTTCTTCAAACATGAAATTTTCCAAAAACCCCCAAAGTTTTAAAACCAAACCAGTGAACCACGATAAGTTATATAGGACCATATAAGAGGAGTTGGCAACAGAATACTTCACTTAGGCGTGACCGACACTACGGTGTAAAACGAGACATGGAACGACCGCACTCCGAAGGAGCTTGCGGACCTGACAGACCAATTATGAGTTAGTCAGGTAAGTGGCAACGTATCAATAAGATACTCCATGTATGTATACTAGTAGAGTACGGAACACGGGAAGTAGCCCACTCCATACTACGGACGAAGAGCCAATTCAAACCAAGACAGTTAGACACCTCGAATGATCGAAGAACACAAGGAAGCTTACCAATATAAGGGAGTCAAGAAACCAATAAGGTGACGGACCTAAGGATATAGCGTTAATAAGCGCGAGAAGCACAGAGTATTAAATACAGACATTGATATGTCTAAGGAAATACCTAATAACTGGGTGAATACCAGTGTAAATAATACGGCGAATGCCTAAATGAACTTATTAATGTACGATAAATGGGATAGAATTCCCACTATACCTCACTGAAGGGAATAATGACCAGACCTAGAAGGTATTAGAAGGTACCAAGGATCTACCCAATAATGAGAGACTACAACCCTAAACGGATAGTCAAGGACATAGCCGCAAGGCGAAGTCACAACTGAACATAACCATGAGTACAAGCCAGATGTAATGGCATTACTCAGTAACACCCAGGAGCAATCCGAGAAGGGTGCCGGAGTCAACAGTACTTGAACAAAACAGTGTTGAGAACACAAGTGTTTAAGCAAACACTCGGGTAAACCCGAAGGGATCCCTTAACACGGGATACCCTAGATTGCCAGAGGGCATAAACAACTATCAAGTTATTTAAAAGGGCCTTCCATGTCTGGAAGGTGACGAGACAACCATATCTAAGAGCCCAGAAATACCTCCTAACCATTTAATGGCATACGAAGAGAAGAAACCTATATAAACAGCCCGCATGGAGCATGGCGAGGCAATGCGGCTTATAAGCCGGTAAACTAACTGCAACTTGTAGATCTAAACGTTGTAAACCTATGCATAGAGGCATAAGAGGAACAATGGAGAACGAACCACTACCTTAAGTGGGGGATACCACTTGTTATTATGGGCCTATGAGCGGCATTTGCGTGAATCCTCCAGAGAAAGGCTACCACCTAAGTATGTAATGTGAAACCGCTAGAGCGGTGTAGTAAAACTTGAGCATGTGTATATTGCCAAGGAGCATATGAACTATAGTAGTGTGTAAAGAGTAACCTTGATGGCAGTACAAAGGAAACCGATAGAGTAATCGGATGAGTAGTGAACACTGTATGTGTACAGTATGAACTGCAGAGTAAGCAGTGCGCAAGCGCGCAGAGAGATTTAAAGAATAGCATATATTGTTAAGCCAAGTGAATGGCAAGCCATCGTGTAAATGGCGAGAACACCTGGGCAGAAGCTAAAGTAGTAGCGGATGCCATTGAAATGAGAAAGAACAAGGTACGCAGTAAGCGACCATTGTAAGAGTATATTCGGTTAGTGATATGAAGCTGATGAGCAAATGTGGTAAAGGGGACATAATCATTCCTATCCCATGAGAGATTTACTGTCAAGGGTTTACGCTTCTGCACTCTGTATGACTGAGTGTTTTGGTATTGCACTTGTGCGGTAATGATCGAGTGGGAGAGCCAGGAATTGAGAAATGTCAACAAAGCCTGTTGAGTGAGAATTTAGAGAGATAACCGTGCGGCCATTGGCTAAAGATGCACAAAGAACGTGGGCAGTAACCCTAGGGCCAGGATCGATATGTGGAAAAATGCAGAGTAGTAAATGAAGAACTCTGGTACAGAACCAAGAAACAAACATAATCCATGAGCCACTATTAAACGAGGAAGCACTACATGCTAAGTAGTAGCTTGACCTCAACCGACAATAAGTCGGGAAAAGTAAGCGAATAACCACGAAGGTATACAGAGTTATACAAATAGATTTCCAGAGAGTTGGAGAGAAAATCTATAACTCATCGAATTCGCATACGGTAAGAGATACCAAGCGACGATTGAAATACATTGAGAATACCAAAGAGCGAATTAAGCTCTAGTTATCAGGTCACGCAGCAGAAGCTTGTGGACCGTGATTCAGGGTTAAGTATACCTATGTCATAAACCCCTTGAAGCCTTAGAGGCTAGAACCGAACCTGGTTATGAGTTAATTAACCGTACTGAAGTTAAAACACTTCATAATACTCGAATTAATGAACCAATGTTCAGTGATAACATATGGTTGGTTACGCGGGCGTAACCCCTTTTAAGGGGGGTAGGGCGAGAAACCGCTTAGAGTATGTTTTACGTATTGGTGCGTAAACTACTATGTGCATAGCACAAAAAGAAATTGTTTTGATGATTGGAACTTATGTTACATAACAGGTACCCATTCATTGTGTAATAATGAGTATGGTGCATGAGAGATGCAAGTAATGAGAATGTAATATTTATGAAAAGAGGAGTAGAGAGACTCCTAGGGAATGAGAATCCCTATAGTATATGTCTAGTGAGATTAGACATGAGTTATGATGAGTATGAATCGGCATGAAACCGATGTGTAACCTAAGAGGGGGTGAGTTCCCTAGGTGATTTTATTGAGAATGATAGATGGAGTGAGTTCCATCCTTTGGAGTTGTATGTTATGTGTTTTTAAATGAGCACAATTTGAGTAAAGAAGCCATAAGTATGATACCTAGGTAAGTAGTGAAGCAATGAGAATGACAAATGACCTAAGTTACAGGAACAGAGATTAATTGAACGAATTGTTTCGTGAATATGACTAGAAGAGTAAAAAGATAGAAAACAAAATTTGTTTTACTATCTGATTGTTTGAAACTGACGTGGGAGGGTGGAACTTGATCTGCTAGCGATCAAGGGAAACCGACACAAATTGGGGTGGAAGGATAGTTCAACCTGATGCTGATCACATCAGGGTTGGATGATTCTTGAAGCCCCTATAAGTGGTCACAATTAACCACGCTAAGGAAAATTACAGCTACCATAAATCTGATTTTGGAGTTTGTGATGTTTTAAAAGAATTTTCAAATAGATTTTGAAAAAGAATTTCTTCAAGATGACGATGGAAATGAAAACTGTTTGAAACCGCTATCACCGCCGATGGCTGAGCCTTAATCTTGATGACCGGTAGAACGGTGGACGTGTATTAGTTTTGAAACCATTGCCACCGTACGTGCGGCGGTCCTAAGTGACCGGTTGGGGCGGTGTCAGTGTGTGATTTTCCAAGCAGCGGGACGGGGAGAGTACCCTGAGATGTTCCGTGTTTAGAGTCACCAGAGTGCCTGAGGATATGTATGGTAACGTTTTGATCAGAACCGAAGGGACCGTTGGGCCAGAGAGAGTAAGTGCCAGTAGTCATGAAACGCCGTGAACCAGAAAGAGTAGTGTTCAACGTGACAGGTACCTGAGGGATCAGTAGTAGATTACTCGATATGATCCGAGGACTGTAGTGCCTTCTTGTCTTCGACCGAATCCTGGAGAGAGTAAAAGAGTATTTTTGATTGCTATAATGCTATGATATGTGTGTGGTATGTGTAGTAATGGAATGAGACAGACTTGTGGAGTCTGTAAGGTTATACTGTATTATAACCTTGGCATAGTACGCATGAGAGTAACCATCTAAGATTCACCAACTTTGCGGACAAAGTTCCTAAGGGGGGTAGATTGAAATACCCCGGATCTAAAAATGGTGATTAATTAAACTCTAATAAAAATATTAAGGGCCTAATGGTGCCTAAGTGTATTGGTAAAGAAAATAAAACCAAAAGAAAGAGAAAACGCGTGAAAGCAAAAAACGCTAAAATGCGCGTTAAATGAGTATAAGAGATATATAACTCGTAAGGGTCCGAGATGGATTCCTAAGGCTTAGTTAGGCTAATTAGTATACGGGAATGATTCCGAAGAAAACGGATCCAAATAAGGATTAAAAACGCTCTAATTAAGCATAAAAGCACGTTTTTCGAGAAAACCCACAAGAGAAACGTGACTTTAAGTGGTCAATGGACCCGTAAAAATTAGTTGATTAAATAACTATAATTAAGTATTATGGAAGCTAATAACCATTAAAATTAATTAACGAGAAAATTCCAAAGGAAAACGGACCCGGTAAGTGAATAGTGACCAAACCGGGGAGACGCAACGCGTTTAATTCGAAAAGACGGAAAAAATGACCCGGGCTATTAATTCACGTGGGCCTGTTTAATTAATAAGTGTACACCCATTAATAGCTTGTTAGCTAATAAAACTATAACAAGACAAAGAAATAAGTAAGTAAAGCAAATAGTGAATAGTAAAAGCAACTTAAATACACTCACTCACCTTCTCTCCTTTTCTCACGTATTGCCAAGCCCCTGTATTATATTCTTCCTCCTCTGTTAAAAGGCGATTCCTTACGTGAGCACACAGCCCACCTTCTTCCTCCATTAAACTTCCTCGTTTCTTCACCGAATCGCACAAAAATCGTACCGCTAGATTCGTATCGGCGAGGGCTACGTTTGTACCCCTCAAAAATTTTTTCCCCACCTTCACTTCCATGGGTGTGGAGCTTTGAAGCTAGAAGAGCTCATTTTGACTCTCAATCATCTCCTTAATGCTCTAAGGTAAGAATATAAGCAAAAGTTCATCATTCCTAGCTTGTTCTTGCTATTTGGAAAATTTTCCCACGTGAAAATTTTCTTCCATTTCAGTCGGTTTCTCATGCCATTGTGGGGTGTTGGAAATTCCATTATTTGATTGCCAAGCTTCCTTTGGACACTCTAAGGTAATGTCAAAATTAAGCCTTAAAAATAGCTCTTAAATACTAGTTTTGTAAGGAGGGTTTGAATTATAAAGTTGATATATGTGTATGGGATATGATTGTAGTTGGCAATCTATGCCCCTTTGTTTTGATGGGAACATGAAGAGAAAGAGGGAACAAGAGAAAGAGGGAAGAGAGAGAAGAGGGAGAAAAACCGAAAAGGAGCAAGGTAAAAAGCTTACCTGAGCTAGTTTTTATGTGACTTGTGAGTTAAATGATAGGTTGAATTAAGGACCTTGAACTGAGTAGTAATGATACTACAATATTGTTAGTTGAATGAGATTGTTTTAATGTGGTTAAGTGTGCAAACAAACCTAGGAGACTAAGCTAGTCATATGTGAGAACCATGGGAATGTTATGCGTTTATTGGTGCCTAAACAAAACAGGGGTGAAGATTGTGTGTTGTGAGTACATTAATGTGGTGAAAATGCTAGGGAAAGCAAGTAAGTGCTGTCAAAATTTACCTAGGAATGGGAAGTCTTGAGTGTTTATGATGAGGAAGAGATTAGGTGTGCTTAAGAGGTTTAAGTGAGTAGTAGTAATGGTTTGCAAAATCAAGCTAAGGAGAAGGGTGTATAGGAGTAAAAATAATGTCATTTGAGTGCCAAGAATGACATTGGTGAGGGAAGTTTGAATGGTATAATGATGCAACCAAATCTGTTACAAGAAGTGAAGAAGACAAAAGAACTAGTTATGAAAGTGTAAGTGATTTTGAGTAAGAATTTGGGTAAGGGTTTCACCCATGAATTGATGAGTTTTAGAGCACGTTTTAAGGTGATTAACATGTAGAAATATTGTGGAAGATTAGGGAAAGGTTGGAGGTGGATTAAGGATTGAAATGGGGTTGAAAAATGATGTATGTTGCAGGTTTTAACAGGGTCGGGACCTAGTCCATGGACAAGGACCCGGACCACCCCCTATTTTTATGTCGAGAGTGCACATACATGTTGGTCCGGGACTTGGGATAGGGACAAGGTCCCGGACCATAGCAAAAATTGAGCCGAGAGTTGTATCTTCAGTTGGTCCGGGACTTTAGGTAAGGACCAAGTCCCGGACCACCCCCAGAATTGCCCCGTGAGTGTTTTAAAGGTTGCTAATGATGGGGGTTTGAATGCTAATGATGTTATAAAGATGTTAAGGCCTTGTTTGGTGACATGTTAAAGGCCCTAAGGAGTGTAAGAAAGTGTTAGAAGTGATTGAGAAGTGAGAACTCGAATTAACAAGAATAAAACCGAGATAACGGGATAACGGGGTAAGTACGGGAGTAACATTTAATTATGTTCCGTATGAGCTTAGTATTAATAATGATGTTTGAAACATTATCAGAGGATCGTGTGTGACCCGAGCAAGGTGAGATGACACGGTAAAAGTAAAATCCCGGTGAAAGGTATGATTTTCTCATGCCCCGTATGCTAACCGAGTTACTCTGATTTGTGTGTTTGTGTGCCGGCTTAATCAAGATTAAAGCATGAAAATAATCCCTTGTTTGATTATGCATGCATTGTTGTATGTTGAATGAGCTAACATACTTGTATGCCTGTGTGGTCTAACTTAGTGCATGACCGACTCTTAGTGAGTATTGATTGACTAGAAACCCGTTGAACGGGTAGTCACATAACCGATGGTATTATGCAAACACACACAAGCTATCGATTAAAGTATAACGATAACAAAACATATGAACTCCCTAAAATGCGAGGAGATGTACGGGTTGAGTATATACCCGATAACGGTTAGAGAACCTTATTGAAACAATCCACAAAATAAATATGAGTGGAGAGATAAATGACCTCCATCGAGAGGATTGAAGTTAGTCCAATAATGTAAACATATAAGAAAGGTAAAAGAGACCTAAGGGACTATGTGACTCCCTTGAGATACGGTCGACCTCTTATATGAGGATTTTACCCGGTATAAGAAAATATCCGAATGTACAAGCATATGATTGTGAGGGTAACACTTAAACCTAAGATTACCCGAATTTAAGTAAAGTTCCCAAAGTCATTAGAAACAGCGAGAATGATGCTTCTAGACTAATATACATGATATACTATAACTCCGAGAGGAGTGTACGGGAGAGAGTAGTCGGACCTAAGTAAAAGTGATAGGAACTAAGAGAGAGTTCCGTGAGCTAGTTGAACCTTCCCACCATGCTAGACCCGGAGTAGGGTCGAACCGGGGAAGTAAGACTATGCTAGAGAGCCATGAGTTTTGGCTTAAGTATGTAATAAGAGTAACAAGCGTGACGTAGGAGACCTGTGGTGTCTCGAGAATCTACAAGAGCTTGAGTATGAATAACCCAAGAGTGTGGGTGAGATAACGAGTATAAATAACCCGAGAGAAAGGGGTGAGTATATGTATGAGTAACCGAGAGAATGGGTAAAATAAGAATGAGTAGCCCAAGAGAATGGGTGTGTATACGAATAAGTAACCCGAGAGAGCGGGTGAGGTATTGAATAAGTAAGCAAGGCATAGTGAGGAATAACCCTCGATGCCTAAGAGTAACCAGTTACCACTAACAACATTGTTATGTTAGTTAGGAATCGTGTTCCGTGATTGGATGTAGATTCCTTGTGTGATATACATATATATTGTATTGCCATGATGCATGTTGTTTGATTAAATGAACTCCATGTATATCCGACCCAAGTGTCGCGTACCGCGGTTAGCACGCGGTATATGCGAATTTCATGCGCAGCGTAAGCTGACCCCCTAGGGGGAACGTTTTTGTGTGCAGGTACTTGAAGCTGACCACCGTTCGAGAGAGTAGACGGGGACAGTTATGAAGCGTGGGTAGTTAGATCGTAATTACTTATGCATTTAAATGAGGTGTAAGTCCGAGTATGTTATCGGCATCCGAATATTGTAGACTCGGTATAGTAAAGAAGTGGAATGAGTATTGTATTTGTATGAAGTACTCGGTTGATCCAGTCCATCAGACCGTTACTGTATGTGAGATAGGCCTGGTTAGCCATATGGGTGGCTAACGGCGTTGTTCACCCCTCGTTGTAATTAGAGTTCCGCTGCGTGAGTATGTAATTAGTAACGATTATGAGGTAATGATGAGATTAACGGTTGGGGGTGTTACAAAACCCTTCGTGGGTTTCTCTTTAGAATGATAAATAATGATGTTAGGAACTCTAGGAATTAATTTTATAGGAGTTCGTGCCACCTCGGCACTCCTCCGGACTTTTCGTGCTTTAAGGAGCGGGTGTGAGCACTCCCGAGCATTTTGCGTATTTGACTGAATATAGCTTAGGGAATATATTTGTATATTCATATAATAATTGTATGACCATTTAGTTTGAATATTAGAGGGTCATACAAGGTCATGTTTGACCATATGCTTCTAAGGCGTTTTAGCGTTTATGGTGAAACGACTGTTTTTACGTAACGTTTTCATGCATGGGTTTGCATGCGTACGTGAAATGATTTATATTTGGATTATATTCCAATAAATAATGATTAAATAATTTATTTAGATTTGGGGTATTTCAATCTACCCCCCTTAAAAAGGACTTCGCCCCGAAGTCTCATATTTAAAGTATAAGGTTGTGGGGGAATCAAGTTCCACTAAGTATCCACAACTCAATCTAATTTTTAGGGATCAAGTCCCAAGTCTCTATATCCCTAAGTTCATAGTGTATATCAAGTACAACAGAAATACTTGGAATGTCATAACATATACTTGCAGTGTAAGCAAGGTAGTGAACACAATCACTTTTCATTTCAAATGGTGCAACGTAGTGCATATAATATTTCCATTGTAGTGTAATGAAGTACACACAATCAAGTAGAAGTACAAGGTACATTCAAACACAGTGTTACACAAGAACACATACAAGACAAGGTGTCACTGAAATGCACAAAAGTGCAACAACTGAAATGCACAAAAGTGCAACAACTGAAATGCACAAAAGTGCAACAACTGAAATGCACAAAAGCAACAAATGCAATGCACAAAGGTGCAACAAAGTGCACACTAAACTCAAAAATGAAAAAGGCTCTACCCCCCAAAAAGAAGGGGTACGCCCCCGTACCCTAGACTAAAGTGCCTAGTCGGTAAATAATGAGGGAAACTTCGCTCGCATATCAGCTTCGAGTTCCCATGTGGCCTCTTCCACATCGTGGTTCGACCAAAGAACCTTCACGAGGCTCACAGACTTGTTTCGAGTCTCTCGTGTCTTCCTATCTAAGATTCTTTGCGGTGTTTCCACATACCGCATTGTTGGTTCTAAAGAGAGTGTCTCTGGTTGTAGAACATGAGAAGGATGAGGCATGTATTTCTTAAGCTGAGACACGTGAAAAACATTGTGTACTTTGCCCAACTCGGCTGGCAAATCAAGTCGATATGCCACTAGGCCCACCCGCTCTATGATAGCGTAGGGTCCTACAAATTTCGGGCTTAGCTTGCCCTTCTGACCAAATCTGAATACACCCTTCATGGGTGAAACTCGTAGAAATACCTGGTCGCCAACTGCGAACTCAAGGTCTCGTCGCCTCTCATCAGCATATGATTTCTGTCTGTCCTGTGCTGCTTTCATATTGTTTCTGATCTGCTGAACTTCTGCCTGGACTTGCTCCAAGTACTCAGGCCCAATGATGACGGTCTCACTAGACTCGTCCCAGCACAAAGGTGTGCGGCATGGTCTGCCATATAAAGCCTGAAAAGGTGACATCTGTATAGAGGCGTGATAGCTGTTATTGTAAGCAAACTCGATGAGATGTAATCTATCTATCCAGCTGCCCTGAAATCCAAGGCACATGCTCGTAGCATGTCCTCTAAGGTCTGAATAGTCCTCTCTGACTGACCATCTGTCTGAGGATGAAATGCTGTGCTAAGCTTCAACTCAGTGCCAAGTGCCTCGCGAGTAGCTCGCCAGTATCGTGAGAGAAATCTAGTGTCTCGATCTGAAACAATAGTCTTAGGTACTCCATGATGTCTGATAATCTCTTCTCAAATAGCTCTGCCAACTTTGGCACTTTCCAAGTGTCTTTCATCGGAATAAACCTAGCAACCTTAGTCAGTCGATCAACAACACCCAAATCATATTAAGTCCTCCTCTCGTAGGTGGTAGTCCCACCACGAAGTCCATAGAAATCATAAAACTTCCACTCTGGAACTGGCATAGACTGTACCATACCTCCTGGTCGTCTATGTTCGAATTTCACTTTCTGACAAGTGAGACATCGAATCACATACTCTGTCACGTCGCCCTTCATACCACTCCACCAGAAATACCTCTTTAGATCTTTGTACATCTTAGAAGCTCCTGGATGGACAGATGTGGTAGAAGTGTGGGACTCTCGAAGAATATGCTCCTTTATATCTGTGCTGTCTCTGGGAATACACAATCTTCCCTTCAATCTGATGAGTCCATCATCATGTAACTGGAACTCATACTTTCCACCCTCAAATGTACCGTCAGTCAACTTCTGACTGATCTCCATCATTCGCTGATCACTCTGCTGTGCTCTGCGTATGTCGTCCATAAGACTCGAGCTAGCCACAATGGCATTAGAGAATATGCTCGTCGACTCAATGCGTCTGCTACAACATTAGCTTTCCCTTCCTTGTACTGCAAATCAATGTCATAATCCTTAAGAAATTCAACCCATCTTCTTTGTCTCATGTTTAACTCCTTCTGGGTGAATACATATTTCAAACTCTTATGATCCGAATATACGGTCATCTGGACACCATACAGGTAGTGGCGCCAGATCTTCAAGGCAAAAACAATAGCTCCAAGCTCCAAGTCATGTGTGGGATAGTTTTCCTCATGTTTCTTCAACTGTCGGGAAGCGTAGGCGACTACCTTCCCATTCTGCATGAGTACACACCCTAATCCCCTACCTGATGCATCACAGTAAACTTCATAACCCTCTGTGCCTTCAGGTATAGTCAAAACTGGTGCTGATGTCAAAGCATTCTTCAGAAGCTCGAATGAGGTCTCACATTCAGTAGTCCATGTGAAAGGTGCATCCTTCTTCATTAAGCTGGTCATAGGTTTGGCTATTTTGGAGAAGTCTCTGACAAACCTTCTGTAGTATCCTGCTAAACCAAGGAAACTCCTGATGTCCGTAACTGTCTTTGGCCTAGGCCAAGTGCGAACTGCTTCTATCTTTGCTGGATCCACTGCGATCCCAGCATCAGAGATAACATGTCCTAAAAGGAAACTCTGTCCAACCAAAACTCACATTTGGAGAACTTAGCATAAAGCTGGTTCTCCCTTAAGATCTGAAGTGTATGTCGAAGGTGACTCTCATGCTCTTCTTTAGACTTTGAGTAGATTAGGATGTCATCGATGAATACAACCACGGTCTTATCCAACTGCTCTCTGAATAATCTGTTCATCAAATCCATGAAGACTGCAGGTGCATTTGACAAGCCAAAAGGCATACTGTAAACTCATAGTGGCCATACCGTGTTCTGAAGCTGTCTTTTCTATGTCTTGCTCCCTGATGGGTATCTGATGGTAGCCTGATCTCAAATCGATCTTCGAAAACACTTTTGCTCCTCTCAACTGATCAAACAAATCATCAATCCGTGGTAGTGGATATTTATTTTCACCGATACTGCATTAAGCTCTCTGTAATCAATACATAAACGAAGGCTTCCATCCTTCTTCTTCACAAGACTGGTGCTCCCCAAGGAGATACGCTAGGTCGTATGTATCCCTTGTCCAATAAATCTTTCAGCTGCTCTTCAGCTCAGCCATCTCTGCTGGTGCCATACGGTACGGTGCCTTAGCTATGGGACCGGTACCTGGTAGTAATTCGATGGAGAATCTACCTCTCTGGATGGCGGTAAGCCTGGAAGTTCCTTTGGAAAAATATCTGGAAATTCCGACACCACTGGCATAGCTGGATCAAAATCAGGGTCATGCTCTACATCTGAACATAACATAGATATACCTCCTTCTGCTTCCTGACGTGCTTGTACATGGACATAGCAGATATAACTTTTATCGATGGTGCCCTAGGGCTCTGACGGTAAGATACTGTCACTCCTGATGGGCTCTTAAGCAACAGTCTGCGCTCTGCACAAAGAATGCGGCCTCTGTGCCGCCCCAGCCAGTCCATCCCGGCTATAACGTCGAATCCTAGACCTCTGAACTCAATAAGGTCAATAGGAAATTCCTCCTCCTTAATACTGATAGTGGCTCCTCTATAAAGACGAGTGCAACTGATCTTCTCCTTAGACGGGAGTGCCACCTTAAAATCAGGTAACTCTACTGCGTCTAGCCCCAACTTCCCCGCAAGCGTAGGCGAAACGAAAGTATGTGAGGCTCCGGAGTCGAACAGTACTAATGCATCCACTCCATTAACCGGAAAGGTACCAGTGAGAATCGAGCCGCCCTTGCGGCCTCCTCCTCAGTAAGTATACTTAAGGCACCTTCCGTCTCCTTAGCACAACCTAATAACAGAATCTGAGTAAGTACTTTGATACATGATGGGGTCTAAAGACATTCACTTTCACAAACAATAATGCTTCATTGATGAGATGATCTCCTTTCTGAAGTCCAAAAACAATTACAACACTAGTACTTTCTAAAGGTTAAACTTAATCTTCCTGGTCTCATGTGAGTGGTGTTTATCACTGTCGAAGGTGCTGTGTTTAGCTTAATCCTTTTAATTCCATGGTATAGCAACCTTGACTTTCCACCCATTATCAAAACATCTCCTGAACTCAATATATTTTCTTTGCAAGGTCCACACGCTTCTGCTCGCCATAAAGGAACTCTGCGTCATCTCCAATTGACAAAGATAATACTGGTATTCCCTGTTCAAGGGACCCTTTTGTTTCATCATTGTCCTGGTGTAGTCCTAAACGGCCTCCTTCTTCATAGAAGTTGATGATACATAGATCAGCCCTTAGATTGGGAACTGGATCTCCTTCTAGTTGTTGAGCTGTATTAACTGCTTGTTCCACAATTGGTAAAAATTCTTCTGGGATTTTTGGTACTTGTGCTCCATCTCCATTTCTTGTATCTTGGTAGGTTTTTGTGTATGGATTCCAATCTTTCCTAAGCACATCATTTTCAGCTTCATTTTTGATCCTCCTGGAAATTCTGGAGTGTAGAACCCTCCTGGTCCTGCTCCCAATTCTTGACATTTCTGATGATTGCTTTGTGTCTCCGGTGTTAGGTATCCTTTGAGTAATATCAAACCTGGTTGGATAACCTTACATTGTTCGTTCCCTGGTTCTTGTACTTGATAATGTTTTCCTCCAGGGAGGGCGGTGAGGGGATAGGAAAGCATATCTTATAGCTTCCTACGTGGTTTAAATTTTTACTAGTGAGTCTTACTAATTCTTTCCTACTCAATTAGGCAATCAAGGCATGCAAGCACTCATTCACATCATCCATTGCTCGATAATAGGTTCACACGGTTTAGAAATACCTGGGTTAGTAGAAGGACCAGCCTCATCTGAGCGGTCCATGACATGCAGGGCGGGTCCCGATGCTGGGCCTTTGCCCTTGTACCCCTGAGTTTGGTTTGTTGGTGGAGGGCGAGTATCGCTAGCTCCATTCTTTTGGCCTGGGTTTGGCTTTGCTCCCGGGCGGTAGTTCCTGCTCTCCGGGTTTCGGATACACTCGAAGGCACGATGCCCGAGTATCTGACAGTAGCGGCACATGACTTTCTCCCCCTGGCAGTCCACGCCGGGGTGATCCTTCCCGCTGTTTACAGTTGAAACGGCGGATATACTTCTGGCCCGTGTTTGAGCCAGATCCAGAACCTAATACAATCAAGGTCAATTATTCATTCTAACGGTGCTGAAGTAATCACAAAGTCTCAAATTTAACTGTTTGATTAGAGTGCCTACCCTTAGGTGGGTAGGTTTTCTGTGAAGTTGCCACTCCGTAGGTTCCTGACTGGGGGTTCCCAGTAGTTTGGTTCCCTTTCCCTTGATAGGACCCCTGTCCTTTCTGATAGGGTTTGTTTCTTTTGTTGGAGTTCCCCTGCTTGGCATCTTCGCCACCAGGTCCGTCCTTCCTCTTTTGGGAGCTCAAAGCATCCCTTCTCTTACAAGTGATCTCCACTACGGAGGCAGCATGATAGCATTCCTGAAATCTCAAGGTATTAATCTCCAAATCTCCCATGATGGGGTATAGTAGTAATAAATTTCCAACTGATTTATGTCTCTCTCTGTGTTTACCTGCAAACTGGTGGGGATGATTGGTCCCATCCCAAACTGAAGTCGAGGGCTCAGTCCCCCGTAGAATCGGTCGACCAACACCTGGTCCGAGTATCCTATGCCGGGTAATAGTCTGAGTAGCGAAGTGAACTTCGCATAGTACTCATCCACTGACATCTTCCCCGTCTGCTCCAAGGCGTCAAACTCCCGAGTCTTCACCATCCTGGTGTGGGCCGGGTAGTATTTGCCCCTAAGTAATGCAGTGTAATGTCCCCAAGTAAAAGCTGGGTCATCCAGGTGGTCGGCTTTCACCATGTTCCACCAATCTCTAGCTGCATCCTTCAGATAAAAGGCAGCAAGTCTTACTTTTTCCCTAGCTGGGACTGCAAGCGTCTCGAACGCTGTCTCCATCTCCATGATGTAGGTTCTAAGTGAGCAGGGTCAGTCTGCCCCTTGAATGCAGTTGGCCTCAGATCAGCCAAACTCTTCACCCAGTCTCTCTCCTGGGTGGTGGTGGTGGAGGTAGCTGCTGCTGCTGTCAACCCCCGCCTGTGCAATGCCTGAGCAAAGGTGGCAATGTCTGCCAGCCTGACGTTTGGCTCCTCATCAGCCTGTCCACGTCGTCCTCCTCTTCCTGACATCTGCAGGATGTTGAGGTATATTAGGCACTGTGGTCAAAATCTTGGTCTTGGATAGTAGTCTAAGTAAAACTAACTTAAACTCCTTTCAATACTATCTCTCAACCCTTAACCTAAGTCTTAGATATCCTAATCTCGGTGTATCCTTGTATCCAGAGCGTAACTACGCTCTGATACCATTTTTGTAATACCCCAACCCGAAATCCAATAAACTGAACGGCGATCACTCCCAAATAAAATACAACTGCAGCGGAAATAAATACAACAACCGGGCGGTATTACAATGCCGTTGGCCACCCTTGTGACCAACAAGGCTAAGTCCAAATACAAACCTCAAATGTCACGGTCTGGAATACAGATACAACCCGAGATACTAGGAATCAAACTCAAAGTAAATACTGAAATAAAATAATTAACTAATAGTAGACTCCCAAAGCTTGGTCTACCCCACCTACACTCAGTGTGGTGATCTTCTTAACTTCAGGTACCTGAAAAATGGGGGTGCCCCCAAAGGGGCTCAGCAAACAATGCTGGTATGGAAAACGTGCAGCCCATCGTCTACCGGGCCACACCAACTACTTTGTCGAACATGCAGTTCATTTTTATAAAGCTGTAAACAAGCATAGTCTGATAATAACAAGTATCCATACAAGGACAATAATGTCACATAGAACAAGACACAGAAGGTCGAGTTAGCTGAACTGAAATTCTTTACTGATAGTCGGTCCACACAATGGGACTGACCGTTATAACTGAATATCTGAAATAGTGGAGGTATAGTGACCTCGTTATAGAGAAAGGTTGGGTATAAAAACCCCAGGAGATAACGTAGTTAAACCCTGAACTGAATGGCGTGGGAAATAAGAACCCACTAGAGGAATAAAGTCTTCCTCGAACTGAAGGGCATTTGAATCCCGGAAGGAATAGTCTTCCTCCCAACTGAATGTTCCGTCGCGACGTAGTAGGAGACGACCTGAGACAGGTACAACTCCCGTAGCATGCATGGCCAGATCCAACTGGGCTCCTCATTCTCGAAGTATATATTGTTAAGTGTCATATAAAGACGTTAAACAAAACACAATGTGTATTGTCAATTATCACGTTTAGGATAATGACGTTTGTTATAAAGTGAAGTTAGTGAGAGACTTGAGTACAAGTCCTCGGTATACTGAAACGCAGGTATTTAATCCACTGGTATAGTAGTGTTTGTATGCGTGGGACATACACGTGTAGTCAGCAACATCACGCACATAAATAATACAACAGTGCAAGAGTAAAACAACATTTACATTAATTATCTTGGTCGTTATTTCAAACAACAGATAGCACACAAGCCGGTGTAATCCGTTAGAAAACAGGTTGCAAGAATCCCATACCGTTCACCGTAGACTGTACTTGTAAATTCCCGGTCAACGTCTGGTCAAACAAAGTCCTAGAATAGGATTAACTGAGAGGGTTAATTTATGTTACCCTTATATAATAATTCTATTGGATCTTTTAACAAATCTCGTATTTGTTATTTCATGTGAGGTTTATTTCTTTTAATTACCTCATGATTTAATGTATAACTTATTGTTATTCCTTTTGATTTATTTATCCTTTAATGCACATATATGTATTTATATATTGTACATATTTGTTGTTTATTTTAATTGTCTAGGTGACATAACAACTTATAATTTCTTAACTATTTTTATATGTCACACATGACATAAAATTCTTATAGTTTATTATTCTCCTTTTAACCATAAATAATATTTATTGTTACTTTAATTCCTTATAACTATATAAGCCATAGTTCTAATTCCATAATTCCTTTAATCAAAATTCTTTCTTCTAAATCCTCCAAATATCCATATAGGACCTATATTTATTTAAATCTAAATTCTTAACTTATATTTCGGTTATTTACAAAACAACCACATTAATTCATAAACTTTACATTTAAATTCTAATCTCTTTTTATAACATAATTTTAATTCCTTATTCAATTAAATTACAAAACTACCACTAATATTTTGGATAACTTATAAATATTATAACTTTCGGAAATTACATCTTAGCCCCTCAAATCTCGGCATTATATATATACTTCTTATATTTGCAATCTAACCACAAAATCTTATAATCTTTACATAATCTTATAAACTATAGTTTTAATTTTAATTCTCCATAAATGCTGAATATAAATATAAATTCTTAAATTACCAAACTAACCCCAAACAATTCGGCTTTGTCATTGAACTTTCCATTAATTACATTTTCACCCCAAAACTTATAATAGTATTAATAACTTATAAACTATAGTTTAAATATTTAATTCTTCTAAAATTCAAAGTGAACCTAATATTTCTTAATTATGAATTCGCCCCATTTATATTCTAAACTTTCATAACAACTTTTATAAATTACATAATAGCCCAAAACTTTATAAAAAGTTATTTTAAAGCTTGTTTAAATTATCTAAAATTCTAAACTTAAATTAATTCCTAACCTTATATATTTATAATTACACCAAACAGCCCTTAGCTCACGGTTTTAATAAGCATACCAAACTTTGTAAAAATTACATTTAATCCACATAACTTAATTAATTAGTCATTTAGACACTAATAGAATATTTTTAACTCACCAAACTTTATGATATAAATTTATATACCTAAGTAGCTCATTAAAACTTATTTATCAAGTAGAACATTCGGCCATAATTTAAATGAGACCTTATGTTATATAAAAGTGGATTTATATGTCTAAGTAATTATAAATAAATTCATAGGAGTCATATAACTCATGTATAAATTATTGTAATGTCTTATATAAATTCTTAGCTCAAAATGAAGTATTTTGCCTTGAACTTTCGGCCTAAATTTATATGTAACATAAATAAACTTTGTGACACAAAAATGTGTCTTAAGGTAATATTTTCTATATATGTTATAGGTTATATTTTTGGCATATAAACCATGTAGTTTCGGTTTATAACCTAGGAGGTGTACATAATTTTTGTATAATTTTTAGAAGCTTAACAAAGCTTATAACATAAGGATTTATATAGTAAACTTACTTCTTAACAAAGGTGGTTAAGTGCTTGAACTTCTTCTTGAATCTCCAAGCTTTCTCCTAGGTAAACTTGATGCTCCTCTTCGGTTTTATGCAAGAGGTAAGGTGTTTAGGAGTTAGATCTTCAATAAAGATCTTAAGTAGATTTGTAAGTAGTTTTACAAGACTTTACCTTAGACTTTTCTCCTTATAATTCGGCACTCCTAAGGTAGGTGAACAAGTTTTCCTTCATCAAAATGAAGAAGAAAAGAGACTTAGAAGAGTAGAACTTGGTTACACATAAAAATGTGCTTTAAGGATTTTCAAGCTTTAAAACCTACCTTGAGATGCTCCTTGGTTTAATGTTGGTTTGGACAATCTCCTTGGAGAACTAAATGAAGCCGAACACACCTTGTTATGCTAGGAAGAGTTTTGCTTCAAGGCTTGCCAAGAAATGCTAGGAATTACCTTAAAGATGAAGATAGAAGTTAAACTCCATTAATGGACTTAAGAGCTTCAAAGGAAGAAGATGAAGCTAGAAGAGAGAGGAGAAGCTTACCAAGCCGTGCAAGAATAGGGCAAGGAAGCAAATGAGGCTTGGCTCACGTAAATGAAAGAGGCAATTGGAATTTGATTTTTTTTGTCAATTTTTAATGTCATTTGACAATTCTTTTCCTTAGTTTATTCATGGTTGATTGGCTCAATAAATGACTCCTTTCCAGCATAAAAATCGGCATAATGAGGACATGTGAGGTGTGACAAGGCAAGAGTTGGAAAGGAAATAATTGTGAGCTAGAAGACAAGGAAATTTAGGTAAGTTGTACTTTTGATTTTTCTAAGTTAAAGCTTGTCTTCTTCCTCATTATGGTGCACGATTTCAAGGCTAAAAGAGGGGTCTCAATTCGTTGATGAAGAGCCAAGGAAGAAGCTTGGAAGGTCTCTTGAATTTTAAGAAATGAAAAAGGTGGAATCTAGATCCACTTTTGCCTTTTTACATTTTGTCTTCTTCCTAGCTCACATGGCCTTGTTTCTCTTCATAATTTCGACAGCCACATGGTCAAATGAGACCTACATACTTTGATTAAGTAATGTAACACATGGGATGATGAGTCATCATGTTTTAAGCCTTTTATAAATTTTTAAAGCAAATTTTATACTAGTTTTTGCCCTTAAAATCGGCCCCTATAGAGACCTTGTTGACTAGTCACACCAACTGATTTAGAAGGTATTTTAACCCTTTTTAAGATTACCAATTCGTGGCATGTCAAAAACTACAAGGTAATTGCGTAAAACGCATTTTCGTGACACCCGAAGGTGTGTTTTTGTGCTCTAAGGAAATTTTGGGAAACCAATTGTTCTTATGAGTTCCAAGTGTTTGTAAACACTTATTATAGTAAATAAACATATACTAAGATGTTACATTGAGTTATATGGGGTTATATCAACCCGTGACATAATTTACGGGCCATCGGGACACTCCCGGGCCAAAAAGGAGCGCTAAGAAATCCTCCTTTGGTTTTTGCTGAATTTTGAGAAACTTCGTGGGTTCTCTTTAGAATGATAAATAATGATGTTAGGAACTCTAGGAATTAATTTTATAGGAGTTCGTGCCACCTCGGCACTCCTCCGGACTTTTCGTGCTTTAAGGAGCGGGTGTGAGCACTCCCGAGCATTTTGCGTATTTGACTGAATATAGCTTAGGGAATATATTTGTATATTCATAATAATTGTATGACCATTTAGTTTGAATATTAGAGGGTCATACAAGGTCATGTTTGACCATATGCTTCTAAGGCGTTTTAGCGTTTATGGTGAAACGACTGTTTTTACGTAACGTTTTCATGCATGGGTTTGCATGCGTACGTGAAATGATTTATATTTGGATTATATTCCAATAAATAATGATTAAATAATATTATTTAGATTTGGGGTATTTCAGAGACGGTCATTATAGGACCAGAGTATCTGGAGCAAGTTCAGGCAGAAGTTCGCCAGATCCGGGCTAACATGAAAACAGCTCAGGATAGACAGAAGTCGTACGCAGATGTGCGCAGACGTGACCTGGAGTTCGCCGTGGGCGATCAGGTATTTTTGAGAGTATCCCCCATGAAGGGAGTGTTTTGTTTTGGCCAGAAAGGCAAGTTGAGCCCAAAATATGTGGGTCCTTATGTTGTGACGGAGCGGATCGGCCCGGTAGCTTACAGACTTGATTTACCCACCGAGCTGGGCAAGGTACATGATGTATTTCATGTGTCCCAGTTGAAGAAATATATGTCTCATCCGTCTCATGTACTTCAGCCTGAAAGGCTAACTTTAGAGCCGACCATGCGATCAATGGAGACTCCGGTACGTATTCTGGATACTAAGACTCGAGACACTCACCATAAGTCTGTGAGACTGGTGAAGGTTCTCTAGTCTAACCAGGACATTGAGGAGGCCACTTGGGAGCTGGAAGATAAGATGAAGGCGAAGTACCCGTCATTGTTTACTTCTTAGTGTTTGTATGTATAGGGTATGGGGCGTACCCCTATTTAAGGGGGGGGGGGGGGTAGAGCCGTTTCGGTTTTGTGTATGACATGTATTTGGATACATTGTCTGTGTTGTGTTGTTATGTTGTTACCCTGTTATGTTACAGACCGCTGAGTCTGAATGATATTGTGATGTTTTGTTGTTTGGACCTTGTGTCCGATGTAACGTAAAGATGTTGTTAATGTTGTTATGGAAGTGTTGTTGATATGTGTTCCCGTGTTCTAATATTTAGGATATGTGGAAGTATGAACTTTGGGGACAAAGTTCTTTTAAGGGGGGTAGATGAAATACCCCAAACCTAGTTATGTTGTTTAAACATTTAAATATGGTATATTAAGACTAAAAAGAGTCTTAGAAATATTGGTAAACAAATTTAAACAATAGAAAACACAAAATGTGCTTTAAGGGCAATAAAGGCCAAAATGTGCTCTAAGCTTGGGATAAGCTTGGATAAGACCAAATGAACTTACCAAGACCTTATTTATATACTAATGAACATATTAAACCGATTACCAAAGAAAACCAAGCTTGAGAACAAGTTAAAACACAAAATGTGCTTTAAGGAGTCTTAAAGCACATTTTTGAAAAATTGTCTTGTAAATGAGTTTTGAATGGCTAAATGTCCACCATTACTCTTTAATTAACATGTGTACTATATAGTATCACATTTGGAAGTCTATATCAATGGGAAATCAAAAATTTCACTTCTAAGTGTCTTGTTTTTATGAATAGTGATTTTAATAAGCTAGTTTGTAACATAAGTTTGTATAAGTAATTAAATTGACAAATAAAGACTATATACCCCTAATTACTATTGGGGGCCGGTTTTCTTAAGTGTGGTGACTCACCACTCTCTTGTTAACATATTAAGTAAATAAAGATAACTAACTAAAGTACTTTTTACTTTATAACTACAAATATCTTCAAAAAGTAAGTTTACCTTCATTTCTCCCTTCTTCCTTGCATTCACACGGTTCCATGCTCTCTTCAACCTCTCTTCTTCATTCTCTTCCACGGTAATACCACACCACCACCATTAAACTCATCTTTGATCTCTTGTAACTTCTAGCTCACTTAACCAAATCAAAAACAAACACCACCATTCTCTTAGTCTCATCAAGCTCTTCATTCCTATCTTCTCAAAGCTTCAAGATCACCATTTCGGTGCCATGGAGTTTCACCATTGAAGGAGCTTGAGCTTATATTTCTACATATTATTACTCTCCTTTGCTTCTAGGTAAGGAATCTCAAATAAAAACTTCATTTCCTCCATGTTTTGTTGTTGACCGAAAATGCCCATTGAAGGTGCTCTTTATATGGCTTTGTTTTAGCTTCATTCCAACCTTTCAAGGACTAGGTGGAGTCCTCTCTTGATAGATATTCAAACTCTCTTCAAAGACCAAGGTAAAACAACTACATTAATGTTTTTGAAATAATGTAAACCTAGGGTTTACAATGAGTTTAAGCTTGGAGCTTGTATACTCATTTCAATGTTTGTATATTGTTTAGTAGTTGACAAGGAATCAAATACCTTACCGGTTTTATAAGGAAACAAGAAAGAAGTTTGTGTGGAAAAGAGGTAAATATGCTAACCTAATGTAGTTTAATGCCTTATGAGAAATGAGCTTATAATGCTTGTTAAAACTACCTAAAAAGAAAATGGCAAATGACCTAGTGAGATGTTCTCAAGGAGACTAGTAAAAGGACATATGTATTGTTGTATGTAATTGCAGGTTAAAGGCAAATATATTGTGGAAATTCAGTGTTTAAGGGTTATGCACTTTAAGGGCCTAAGAGCCATGCATTTTAAGGGCCTAAGTGCCATGCAATTTAAATTATGCACTATATTGTGATGTAGTGTAAATTTGGTGAAACTTTGTGTGTGAGAGTGTTCTTGGTGAATTAAGGTGTTCTTGTGTACTTGATGGAGAAAACAATGTGTTTTGGCTTAGTAATGTTCTAGGAGAATCCATGTCAAAATTTAGGTAAGAAGCAAGAAGTTCTAAGTGTTTATATAAGGCTTGGTGAACTAGAAATGTTGGAAATGCTTAAGTATTTTACAAGAGGAGAAATAATGTCTTAAGGTGTTCTAGGTAAACAAAGGGACTTAGACATCAACTAGGGTTTAAGTGGTAAGAAATGATGCTTGGGAGATGATGTTGAAATGAGGAGAAAGCATTTTGGGATAGTAGTTATCATAAGTATGAAACACCACTTGGAAAACTAAGGAGGAAATAACATAAGTATTAGGAATTTCGGTAAGAAATGAGTAAAGGTTTAAGGAATTAGAAAATGAGTTTATGAGTGTTTAAGGATGTCTTAAGGTGTGTTTGAAGTGCCCAAATGAGGTTAGGGTGTACTAGGATATATGAGGTGAAGTTTGGAGTTAAATGAGCAATGGAAAATAAGGGTCTGGAGCAGACCGAACTTGCGACCGAACTTGCAAGTTCGGTAGCCCAGTTACCCTGCGAGAATTGGCTTCTGGAATGGACCAACCTTGGGGACGGACTTGCAAGGTCGGTCGGGCTTGAATTTTGTGTACGGATTAAGTTTCTGGAATCGACCGAACATGGGACCGGACTTGGCAAGTTCGGTCGGGCTGAATTTTCAAAGAGGAGAAACTCTCGGGAATGGACCGAACATGCGACCGAACTTACAAGGTAGGTTGGAGTAGAAAATTTTGATGGAAATATGTTCTGGAATGGACCGACCTTGTGTAAGGTCGGTCGGTAAGGTCGGTCGGTAAGGTCGGTCGGTAAGGTCGGTCGGTAAGGTCGGTCGGACCTAAACTTGTAAAAAAAAAACAGAAAAGAATGTGACTTATGTAGTTAACCCTAGGGGGTATAATGAAGGTAACCTAGGGTAAGTTAGACATTAAAAACATGTCATACAATCATATTAAACATTTAGTAAGTTTGAAGTTAAATAAATAATTAACCGACGTTATTAATCATGTATAGAAGTGACCTACGGAGGAAATCAATCGAGGCAAGGACCAAGGTATGGTTTTCTTGCAGTCTGTTGCCTACAGGTTTACACCGGCTTGTGTGTTGCTTGTTTTTCTGTATGTTTATGACTTTGTAAGATTAAACCATGTAAAGAGTTTACGGTTGTTAAATATTATTATATTGTTAAGTATGACTCTTTCTTCCCTTGTGTGTGTCTAACAAGACTTGACCTATTATTGTGATTTGTGTATTGAGTTCAATAATGAACTGCTGACAAGTGCTAACGGGGGAAGTGAGGAGTCCGGTCTGTTCCGGCCACGCGTGTGAGTATGGGAGTCGATGTCATAACCGGTTCGATTCTCTTGTATGTTATGGTTGTTTCCCAATTTGGTTTCCAACCTTCCCTTTAGCTTAACCAAGGCTATTTTACTGACTCACGTCGGGCCACAGGGGCATACTATGTGTTATTTCGGTGGGCTTGGAACACTATATCCGAGGCACCTTGTGTTAAGTTATCCGTTCAATCTAACAGGACGGTAACAAGTAATGTAACGAGCTTAGCATGAGCATGGCAACATTCTCTAGGCTCTCTATGGGGACTAACTGTGTTGGTTCTCTTCCTAAAAGGAATTGTTCTTGTGTGATGTGTGTGATGTTGTGTACAATACCCATGTTATGATATACATGTATAAGTTGTGTGTTTTAAAATGAATGTCATGTCATCATGACAATTAGTTGCGCGCATCCCGGTAGCCGATGGGCTGCGCGTTAACCATACCAGCCAAGGGTTGCTGACCCCCTCGGGGGCTCCATATTTCTTTTACTGCAGGATGAGGATCGAAGAAGCGGAATGGCTTTAGAATCTATGATGCAGGATTACTTTTGATTACTTTGGATGTTGGGCCCGGGATGCGCCTGTGCTCCCGTGGCGTTATATATTTTGGTTGTGAACAGTTTACACTAACAGTATACAGTGAAGGATGTAAGTAAATACTCGGTATTATGTTAATGTATATATGGTTATTAGTTCTATGCTCGGGAGTCTGATCATCAGACCGGTACACTTGTATTTATTCAGCCTTGTTAACCACGTGGGTGGTTGACGACGTTGTAGCACCAATCGTTTAGTTACTGTTTAGATGTCTAAATTCCGCTGCGATTTCAAGTAATGTTATGTGCGTAGTAGGGGTGTTACATCACTCGACATGGGAGAGGATGGTACCTTCTTTATCTGTGGATGGACCCCATGGAAAGTTTGAAACAGATATGTTTGATTGCTATGCATGCAGTGACATGCTGTTTGGATGTGTGATATACATAAAGTCAGACATTTGGAGTCTGTCACATTATGTAGAGGTTATAACCTTAGCATAGAGTACTTATGTGAGTAACGATATTAGATTCACCAACTTTGAGGGCAAAGTTCTTTAAGGGGGGTAGATTGAAATACCCCGAACTTAAATATGGTGATTAAATAATTCTAATATGGTATTTAAGGGCCTAATAGTGCCTAAATAATTTTGGTAAGGAAAATAAATCCAAAAGAAAAGAGAAAACGCTTAAAAAGCGAAAAACGCTAAAATAAGCGTTATATGACTATAGGAGGTACGTGATCTCGGTTAGAGTGTTATAAGGATTATTAAGGCTTATTCATGTCTAATTGATGTACATGAACAATTCCCGAAGAAAACGGATCCATAAAATGAATTAAAAACGCTAATAAAGCTTTAGCGCACGTTTTTCGAGAAAACCCGAAAACGAGACTTGAAGTAATCAAATGAACCCGTAAAAATTACAGTCAACCAAATAACTATAATTAAACATTAATGGAAGCTTAAGAACCATTAAAATTTAAGAAACTAGAAAAATCCGGAAAAAGGCCCCGGTTAGTGAATAGTGCTAAACCGGGTAAATTAACGAGCGTTCTCTGTAAAAAAACGAAAAACGCTCCAGCATGTATAACTGTAGGGGGCCGGTTTTTACTGCTTAAATAAGCCTCCCCTCTCTTAAAAAGTAACTATAAAGAAAGAAAGAAAGAAAGAAAAAGAATGGAAAAGTACAAAAGTAAAAGCCCCCTCTCTCTCCTCTCATTTCACTTTTCCCTCTTCTCTCTCCCATTTCTTTTCTTCTCACCCGTTTTCTTCCTCCTCCCTCTGGTGGCTGCCGATTTTTGATCTCTCCATCCAGCTCTCATGGCGACTCCACCTTCTACCTCATTCCCAAGCTTTATTAAGGCTCAAAACACAAAAATAAGTATATATTCTTCTTCCTCTCATCAAGCACCATCTTTCTCTCTTTTCAAAATCCAAAAATGATGAACTTCATCTCCATGGGTTTTGCCCATTTGAAGAGAAAATGGTACCAAATCGAAGCTTGGAGTCTCCTCTTTCCATTAAGGTAAAAATCTCCAAGAAAAACTCACTCTTCCTCCATTTCTTAGTGTAGCCAATTTTTCCCCCATTGTAATGTTATGTTTTTCTCTCTCTTTTGAGCATAATTCTAACCTTCCAATGGTGGTGGGATCACCTTCTTGAATCAAGGGTTAAAACCCCTCTTAAAAAGACTCCAAAGCTAAACCCTAGATTTGGTGTTTTAAGCATTACATTGAATTAGTACTATTCCAAGGGTTAGTATTTTAATTACACTTATTTTGCGTTCCTTGGATGATGGGAATGGAGTTTGGCAACTCCATTGCCCACTTGACCGAATTTGAGAAGAGGAAGAGGAAAAGGAGATTGAAAAAGGAAAGGAGAAATTATGAGCTTAAAGAAAACTTTTTAATGCATTAGAATTGGAATGGGTAAATTAATGAATGAACTCAAAATTTTGTACTAGGAATGTAGTTGGTGGGGAAGTTTGAGAGAATTTGTGAATTGATGTTTGGATTAAAGGCCTTAGAGCCAAGTAATTTGAGTATGTGTATTGGTATTGTTGTGGATGAAATTTTGAGGAATTGTGTGTGCTGGTAGGACCCTTGTGGGTGTGGCTAGATTAGGATTGATTTACATGAGAATGGATGGATTTGGGGATGTAAGGATTGTAGGTAAGTCATGGCAAAATTTTGGTAGAACTTATGGTGTTTTAAGAGATGTTATGAGTAAGGAATGACCAAGGGTTAACTTGGTGTTTGGAGAGAAACCAATTTGGTTAGTAAACCCCTTAGGAGCTATTTTAGAAGTGAGTAAAGTAGTGAGAAAAATCTGTAGCAAAATGGTTTGTGAAGACCTTAGAATTCCTAGGAAAAAAGTTAGTGGTTGTAATCTTGGGAATGGATATTGAACTTGGGTATAGATAGTGCATTTATCTAGGAATGAATTGGAATGGTTAAAATGAGTGAGAACAAGAGGTAGGCTGTCAAGGGAAGTTTAGAAATGCACTAGAGTACATAAGTGCAAAGATGAGTATTGAAGTTGGTAGAAATTGAGCAAGGATTTGGGTAAGGAATTTGAGTAATTATTTGAGGAGGTATAAAGCATGATTAAGAGTGTTTAAGGTGGTTAAGCATGTTGCGAATGTATTGGTAAAGGTTAGGGAAGCAATGGGAAAAAAAGGAACTAAAAACATAAATTAAAACAAGTATACTGGGCCGGACCGACCTTGGGACCGAACTTAGCAAGGTCGGTCGAGCCTTAGTTTGCAAAGACGGACGTCTACTGACTTCAACCGACCTTGGGACCGAACTTGACATGGTCGGTCGAGTCGTAAAATGTAAACCCAGAAGTCACTGACTTGACTGACCTTGGGACCGGACTTGGCAAGGTCGGTTGTGTCATAAATTTCGAACCCAGCAACACACTTACTTGGACCGACCTTGGGACCTACCTTGCAAGGTCGGTCGGGTCTGAATTTTCAGTAACGTAACTCACTGACTTCGACCGACCTTGGGTCCGACTTTGGGTAAGGTCGGTCAAGTAAAAAAAAGTAGTAATCCTATGTATGTATATATGTATATATATATATGTATATGGGGCTTAGTAAAACACCATTGAAAGAATAATGGTGAGGAATAAGTACGTAGGTAAGAAAGTAAGCACACAAGAGTAAAACTAAGGAATAACGGGATAACTGGGTTAAGTACGGGAGTATTAGTTTTACATACTGTAACACCTTAATGTTAACAGAACCATTTGGATGTTGTCAGTGGAACAAGTGCGAACCAAGGAACGTGAGAACACACGGTAAAGCTAACCCGGTGAAAGGTATGATTTTCTCATGCCCCGTATGCTAACCGAGCTACGTTGATTTGTGTGCTTGTGTGCCGGCTAATCAAGATAAAAGCATGAAAATTGTTTATTGCATTTGATTGTATGTCTTGTTGTATGTTGTATAAGCTAACCCTTCTTGAATGATTGTGTGGCTTAACTTAGTATGTAGACCGACTCATAGGTGAGTCTTGTTGTTTAGTGACTCGTAGTAAGAGTCGTGTTGCGAATTAACGAAAACGTGGAAACGCACTACAACTAACGAGCCAAGAAACGATAACGTAAACCAACGAACTCACTAGAATTTGAGAGAGTGTACGGGACTATTAAACTCCCGATAACGGTAAGAGAACCGAAATGAATAATCCACCAATCAATAAATAGTGGAAGTATATGAGTAACCTCTATTAGAGGAATTGATGATGGTGCAAGACATAAATCTTGAGAGTAGTAACTAATGATGAGGGATCTCCAAATCCCTTTGGAAAATAGTCGACCCACAATGAGAGGAACCGACTAGTATAAACAATGTCCCGAACATGAGAGTAATCGATACGTTGAGGGAACCCTTAAATCTGAGATTACTAGACGTTGGTAATTCCCTAAGCTGACAGAGGTTATCGAGAGAGATGCTTCTAGGCTAATCCATGAGATTGTAAAACAACTCCGAGAGAGGAGTGTTGGGAATTTGAGTAGTCCGGTAAAAACAGACATTTGAGTATTATAAGAGCTAATTGTATAGCCTCGTTGTATTTGTAAGCCCGGTGGTGAGTCTTGCGTATGACTCCGCCCGAAGACTAAAAGTAATGAGTATTGAGTAATGCGTATGTATGAGTATTAAGTAAGGAGTAAGTATGAGTATGTAATGAGTACCGAGTAATGAGTAAGTACGAGTAAGGTAATGAGTATGGAGTACTGAGTATGTAAGAGTAAAGTAATGAGTATTGAGTAAGAGTAAGTATTGGTAAAGTGGTGAGTATTGAGTAAAGCACGAGTAAGGTTACGAGTGAAGTATGAGTAAAGCAACAAGTAAGTGAGAACATGAGTTGTGTAAGCCCTATGAACCTGAACGGGGAGAAAGAGAGCATCCGATTGAACTGGATGAATGAATATCTAACATGAACGGTTGACTGACGAATTGTCTTCCCTAGTAAGTATTGAATCTTGTATATGTATGTAAGTATTGATGCTTGTATTGTCGTAATATTAGTTTGTATGTATGCATGTAAAACGAACTCCATGTATATTTGACCAAAAGTAGTCGGCGTACCCCGGTTAGCACGCGGGGTATGCGAATTTCATATACAACAATTTGTTGAGCCCATAGGGGCACCGTTTTTATTTACAGGTACTTCGAAGCTGACCACCGTTCGAGAGCGTAGGACGGGGTTGCTGTATAAGCACGGGTAGTTGAGTAATGTAAACAGTATTTGTATTGTAATACGAATTTGTAAGTCCAAAGTGTATCGGTAGTTTGAGGATCGAGTAGACTCGGTATAATATTTTATTGGAGTTTGTATTGTGATTATGATATGGGTATGGAATGGAAAGTAATTTATTGTGTATAGTACTCGGTATATTCAAGTCATCAGACCGATAGCATGTAGTATTGTAACTGGCCTTGTTAGTCACGTGGGTGACTAACGGCATTGTACACCCGCCGTTGTGTATGTAATATCCGCTGCGAAGGTAGGTAATTGAAAGGTAATGACGGGATTAGCGGTAGGGGTGTTACACTGATCTACTTAGTTTGAGTTATTGACATTAACCAGAAACTACTTCTTGTTCAATAGTAAAACAATCGAGCCTGTTTTATTTCATTATAGTTATTGACATTGACGATCATCTACACTAAATTCATGATCGTTGAAGACGAATCTATTTAAAAGTTATCGAAAATTTCTATCGTGTCCACTAATTGCACGTCAGTTGAAGAATAATCTATTTGAAAGTTATCAAAATTGTCTATCATTCCCACTAATTTCATGACCGTCAAAGAAGAATCTATTTAAAGTGATCGAAATTATCTATCATTTTCACTAATTTCACGTCCGTTGAAGAAGATTCTATATTTGAAAATTATCAAAATTTAACAAGAAAAAGATGATAGTTAATGTCGATAACTTCAACTAATTAGATCGGTGTCCAAATTGTCTGTTTTAAATTTAGATATATTCATCTTCGACGTTCATGAAATAAGTGCAGATGATAGTCAATGTCTATAACTTTAATCAAATAAACGGCTCGATTGTTTTACTATTGAACAAAATCCATGGTAGTGGCAATTAGTGAAAATGATAGACAATTTTGATAAATTTCAAATAGATTCTTCTTCAACGGACGTGAAATTAGTTGCAATGATGGATAATTTCGATAATTTTCAAATAGATTCTTCTTCAACGGACATGAAATTAGTATAACCGATAGACAATTTCGATGACTTTCACATAGATTCTTCTTTTACACGATCATGAAATTAGTGAAATGATACATAATTTTGATATTTTCAAATATATTCTTCTTCAACTGATGTGAAATTAGTGGAAATGATTGTAACACCCTGGTTTTTTGTCTTAAATGGAAGAACACGACGATGCGGGATCTAGCGCCACAAACGGAATTGAAAACGGGCTTCAAACATGTCTTAAACGAAATTAAAGTTCTGTCCGGACTTGTGTCCGACCTTGGAAGTCCGGACACAAGTCGAAATAGAAACCATGGTGTGTCCGGACATCGAAGTTCGGTTGGAAGTCGAACTTTAACCCCCAGACTCGTCCTCGTACACTGTCCGGACATACATGTCCGGACAGATGTCTGGACACCACAACCTTGCGAAAATAAAAACAGTTCTTGGGGCCTGTCCGAATTCACATGTCTGGACGGACGTTCAGACAGGTCCAAAACTTCAAAACAGACTAAAAACACCATTGGAAAATACTCATTAATACCACCACTTCAATTGCATTCTAAGATAAATAATTCATGAGTAAATGTGTTAACATGGAACCCACAGCGGAACGTAAATTAAATCCGAGGCATTACCGCCACACTCAATACCCATTGAGGGCTCAGGCTAAAACTTTATCGATCCAGTAAAAATAAATTCCAAAACATTGTAACTCAAAATATTGCATCTCAAACCATTGCAACTCAAACATGATGTCTCACAAATAATTCCAACTCCTACAACTATGTGATAGCGCGTTTCCCAGCCCCAACTTCAGCAATTCATACCTATGATCAGAAAACAATATACAAATACGAAAGGGATCGCACAAATCAGTGAATACAAAAACAATTCCTTGTACACACTTCATTCACCAACAAACCAAATTTAGAACCAAAATTTTTAGGGGAGCTTTCAACAGGAATCCACCACAAGTTACAACCAAACAGCCACGAATGGACTGAATAATAACACCCCTCACCCTAAGTCCTTAAGTGTACGCACCCCTATGAATCATTAGTCCGTAGAGTAGATCATAGAGCTTAACTGTAGTTCATTGTTGCAGCATAAAAGAAATATAAAATCAGGGTACAAAGTACCAAATAATCAATTCATGGTCAGAGTCGAGAGAACCAACATGGTGTAGTTAGGGAGCACCAAGAACTCCAACAAGGTGTAGTCAGGGAGCACCAAGAACCCCAAAAGAAATTAATTTCCAGTGAAAGGCTCCCAAAAACAAAATCCACCTCCAGTTATAAAATACAACAATCAATTCACAACATGCAGAGCATATAGCCCCAATTCTTAAATCCCATATTAGGGTTTCCAAAATATCCTTTGATAATCAAAATCCACACAATCCAAACAACCATGAGCATAGAATTTACCTGGAATCCATGTCCAGCCGAGAAGAGACAATCACTCACAACCAATAGCATCCACTATTAATGAACTCGAGATCTAAGATTTAATATACATGCTTTCAACAACCCGCCAATAAATCATAATCAAATTATAACCTTGTAAATCCCTACTAATACAATTATACTTACCCTTCCAGAACTCTAATTGGCGCTAGGGAAGGGGCTTGAAGAAACTTGAAGAAACAAAGGAAGAACTAGAGATTTTGTATTGGGGAAGATTAACGTGAATACTGAAGGTAAAGGGGAATAGGGATGGGTATTTATATAAATAATTTGAGAGTAAGAGAGGGAATTAATATTGTAATTGATAATTAATAAATAGATTAAGTAGAGAAAGATAGGGATGTGGATAAGTATGAACTAAATAATTAAGTAGGAAAGAAGAAGATAATATTAGTTAAATAATTAAAAATAAAGTAGATCAAGATGGATGATCAGTAAATAAGGAATGAGTAGATAATGGCAAAATAAAATAATTTTATAGTTAAGAATAAAATAATTAATATAAAGATAAGGAATAAAATAGTTAATTACTTAGTTTTAGATAAGATCAACATTATTATCTTTGGAAGGAGATAAGATTACAAGGTTTTATCTAGTTTACCTCTCTTGAATTGTTTTTCTAAAAGATAGGAAGACAAACGGTCATACCATGATCTTGGAGCTTGTTTGAGCCCATAAAGAGCTTTGTCAAGCTTGAGTACCATGTCTTTTCCTTCTTGTATCTCAAAACCTAGAGGTTGTTCAACATACACTTCCTCTTTGACGTACCCGTTGAGAAAGACACTATTAAAGTCAAGTTGGAAGAATTTGATTCCTTTGTGTGCAGCAAATGCAATTAGTAATCTGATGGACTCCATCCTTGCTACAGAATCAAAGGTTTCTTAGAATTCTATCCCTTCTTGTTGACAATATCCTTGAGCTACCAAACGAGCTTTGTTCCTAACAACTTCTCCCATTTCATTTAGCTTGTTTCTAAAGACCCATTTTGTAGCCAGTACTCCTTGATGTGAACAATGCGGCACTACATGCCAGACTTTGCATCTTTCAAACTTATTTAATTCTTCTTGCATTGCTTTGATCCAGTCTGAGTCTTGAAGAGCTTATTTGATGTTTTTGGGTTCGATAAGTGAAACTGTCGTTGAGAAGGCTAGAAGATCTTGAGTTTGTGCTTTGGTTTGAATTCCCTTAGAGATATCTGATATGATGTTCTCCAATGGATGATCTTTGTACAAAGTACGAGATTGATGAATGGTTGATGGTGATAGAGGATCTTCGACATCATTGTTCCCTTCATTGACCTGTTGTTGACCTGTCACTGATGAAATACCCCAAACCTAAGTATGATAAGTAAACATCAATTTATGATGTAATAAGGCTAAAGCATGCCTTAGAAACATTGGTAGACAATTTAAACCAAAGAAAACACAAGAAAGTCAAATTAAGCAAAAAAAACTTGCTCTGGACTTGGTGTAACCTTGATTAGGACCCAAAGGTCATTCCTAGACCTTATTAACATTCTAATGAACATGTTTAATCAATTACCAAATAAAAACAAGCTCAAAAACAAGTTTAAACACAAAATGTGCTTTAAGGAGTCTTAAAGCACGTTTTTGAAAAATTGTCTTGGAAGTGAGTTTTAAGTGGCTAAATGCCCATGATTATACCTTAATCAACTTGTTTACTACTTAGTATCACATTAGGAAGCCTAAATCAATGAGAAACCAAAAATTTCACAAATTTATGCACTAATTATGAATAGTACCCAAATAGTGCCCAAAATAAGTCAAATGACTTTCTTAAGTGGTCAATGGTCAAATAACACCTAAATATCTAAGGGAATGAGAGGGGGACGGTTTTGAGAGGGTGAGTCATCACCAAAGCCAGCACACTTAAAGAAAGAAGAGGGAAAAGTGAAAAAGTGACTATTTACCTTTTTAAGCAAATATCTCCTTAATACCTCTTCTCTCTCCTCTCTTCTTCATTCTTCCCTTTCCCCACCGTATTATTCTTCTTACTTATGCTCCAAAACCGTGAGTTTAGCCTCCATTCTTCCTCCACCTTGACTTGCTCACCAAATCCACAATATTGCTCCAAATAAAAAACTAAGCATATATTACTCTTAGTTGGAGCAAGCTCTTTCATTCCATCTTTTCAAATATGCAAAAGATTAAGTTTGGTACCATGGAGAAACTCCATTGAAGGGGGAAAATCAATTTTGAAGAGCTCTTTTGCTTCTCCATTCATTCAAGGTAAGGAAAGTGAAAGAAAAACCAACTTTCCTCCATTTTTACCTATGTCCGAAAATCAACTTCTCATGGGGTTTTATTTTATCCCTTGAACTAGCTTGTTTCAATCTCTAAAGGGCTAGAGGATTTCATCTTTGATTAATTACCAAGTCCATCTTGAGACTCCAAGGTAAACATCCACTTTTAATGCCTTAAAACACATTTTAACCTAAGATTGAATTCTATGAGTTTAGGCATGTTGCTTAATACTCATTAGATCATTTGGATGTGTATTAGAACATTGGAAAAAGAATTAAAGTCCTTGGCCGATTTTCCATCAAGAAAACCAAAGGAGGAAATTGAGAGGAAAGCTTGAAAAATAAGGTAAATGTCTTACCTTAAGGTGGTTTAATGCTTCAAGGGATGGGATTTAGATGAATACTAAATGTAGCTAAGAGCTTACATTATGTAATGGGTTATATAACCTAGGAAAAATAATTTAAACAAGCTTGTGAACTTGTGACTAAGGAGCCAATGGAGATGAGTTAGTAAGATAAGCATAAGATGGAACATAAGAACACTTATATTGCTATGGGAGCATTGATGTGTGTAATTGCAGGTTGAAAGCTTTTATATGTGGGAAATTCAGTGTTTAAGTTTAAGTCATTTAAGGGCCTAAGAGCCATGTCATTTAAAAGCCTTAGTGCAATGCAATTTAAGATTATTGCACTATATTGAGTTTGTTATGAATGGTTTGATTTGGGTGAGAAATATCATGAGAAAGGGATTTGTTGAGTGTGAGATGATTGAATGAGAAAAACTATGCATTTGGGCATGATAATATACTAGAGAGGCTATGGCGAAATTTGAGTATAAACCAAGTGTGTTTAGTGGTTGTTGTGAGTTTTTATGACCTAGGTTGTACTAGGAATCATTAAGAGTTAAATTGGTGGAAGTGAAGGAATTAAGGTGATCTTGAGATTTAGAAAGACCTAGAGTTTTCTAGGAAGAATTAGAGGTTAGGTAGGTGTATTAAACACACCAAAATCATGGTATGAGGAATGTTAAGACTTGTGCAAAAATCTAGAGGAAATGATGTATAATGTTTATGATGATTTAGGTATGAACTAGAGAATATAACAATGAGAATTCTTGGGTAGCTTGTGTAAGAGATGAAGATGCTAGTTGTGAACTAATAAGTGTATAGCTTGGATGGTAATGAGTGGACTTGGGTGATGGATGTGAAAGTTATAAGAGAATGTAGTAACTTTTCAAGGAAATGATTAGGAATGGATAAGAGTGTATAACCATGTTAATGGTGAGTAAATTGAGTAAAGGAGATGGAAATGTCCAAGAAGGATGTAGCATGGTCAAGTTAAATGAAGAACAATGTTAAGGTGTTAAGAGGATGGCAAAAAATGCATAGGTATGTACAAGTTTAGGATAATGAGTAGTAAGTGTAAAGGAGAGGAAGTGGTGCATGGAGATACAATAAGACCTTGAGAACTTTGCGAAGTTTGAGTTAAGGAAAGGAGGATGATGGATAATGCTTGAGGAGTAGTCAAAATAGTTAAAAGGAAACACTTTGGTTAGTTGAAGTCTTAGGCAAAGTTACAAGTTGGAAGTGTAAGGAGTTAAGTTCTAAGTGTTAAGGATTTAGTAAGAATTTGAGTAACTGGTTAAGGAGCTTGATGGTGGGTTATTTAATGAGTTTGGTGGAAGATTTAAGAGGGTGTTGAAGTGCCAAAATGATGTTAGAACATACTAGGACACTTGTGGGAAGGTTTGGAGTGAAATAAGCATTTAGAAACAAGGGTCTGGAGTCGACCTACCTTAGGACCGACCTTGGCAAGGTCGGTCGGGCTTAAATTACCCATCCAGGAAGCTTTCTGACTTCGACCTCCTTATGACCGACCTTGGCAAGGTCGGTCGGGCTAAAATTTTCAAACGAGGAAGTGTTCTGGTTCCGACCGACCTTGGGACCTCCCTTTCAAGGGAGGTCGGCAAAAAAAAGAAAGGGTGGTATTAGTAGTCCACCATTAGGAGGGTGATGATGATTAGAAAGGTATGTATATAAGGATTTAAGATATTAAGTTAAGTAAAATGAATTAAGTGTTTAAGGTTAAGTTATAAGAACTTAGTGGTTATTAGTTGGGGATTGTTAGTGGTTAAGTAAGTTAGGTTGATTGAAAGTAATTAACAACCTAAATTGAAAGAATGTTTTAGGACTTGTGAATTGAGACTCATAAGGAGAATATGTAATCAAACAACTGACGGTGTACGGTATGGTTTTCTTGTAGCCTGTTTGCTAACGAGGTGTCCCTCGGCTTGTGTGCTATTTGTTTATGTGTGCCGACTAAACAAGATAAAGCATGCAACCGGTTTATTGTATTGTTGTGAGTTGCTTGAAACTAACACAACTTACCTTTGAGAACTTACTAACAATGTTTAGTAAAGAATTGTGTGAGAATAAGGAACACTCCCAAATATTGCTTTATTAGTAGCCGAAAGAGGTTAACTAACAAACATTGACTTTGAGACTTCTACTAACTACAACTTGGGGGGAGTGAGGAATCCGGAATGGTACTGGCACATGTGTATTGGGGGAGGTCGGTATCCTTATCAGATCCCACTTCCAAATATGACTTGTCTTCGGACTCGTCGCCTAGAGTCGACATAAAGACTCGGTCACCTCAATTTCTGTTCGAGGTGGGAGGCATTACTGAGGTGGTGTGGTGGGATCTACCTAAATCCCAACTAATTCTAAGAAATATTGTATGTAAACCAATGGAGCTGATAACTCATTGGCTAGGGTTACTTTTGACCCCACAAGATAAACAATGAATTTAAGGAACAACCATTCTAATTAAAGAACGGTTGTCTTATTTGAGATAAGATTTGAGATAAGAGCTGAGATAAGACTTTGACTGAGAATAAGAAAAATCATAACTTAAGGAGTTAAAAGATTACTCACTTACTTAAGGAACGCTTTTAAGTCGTTTGTTGTGTTTGAACTATAATTGTTCATATGTGGTGTGGTGTTTATTGCACTTCTTATTTATGTTGTGTAATTAATCAACTGCATGCTATCAACAAGTAGTCGTTGTAGCCCCATTAGCTTGGGGGCTATAAGAGAATCGTACCAGCAAAGGTGCTGACCCCCTCGGGGGCAACTGTTTAAATTTTACAGGTAAGAAGTAGCAGATGAGCCGGCTTGATTGTAGGAGGGGGTAGACATACACGGGTTTAACTTTGACCTACGAGTTGTGCATGTACTCTCGTAAGGTAGTCTATGGTAGTACTTGTATAGGAGGAAAGGGACTTGAGATCGTGGATGTATTTGATTAAGGCTTGTAAGTACTAATGTTCGGTACATTCGGGTCCATCAGACCGTAGCTAGATCTTGGAGAATTTAGCATGTCTAGTTAGTCATGTGGGTGAATAACGGCGGTAACACCAATCATTGTAAGAATTCCACTGTGTTGTTAATATAATCGGTTGGAGGTTTATGAGTTGAGTATGGATTTATGAGTTGGGATGTTATAGCTGACCTGTCGGGCAAATTTTACTCAGTTGGTGATTCATCTTTGGGATTATCTGTGTGAACTTGATCAGCTAGATCAAATCCAAGTTCTTCATCTCCTTCAGATTCTTTGACCTTATGAACTTCCGCCTCATCAAAGATGACATGTACACTTTCTTCCACCTTCAATGTCCTTTTGTTGTAGATTTTGTATGCCTGACTCCTTTCAGAGTACCCAAGGAATATGGCCACGTCACTTCTGGCATCGAATTTTCCTAGGGTAAGCTTTTCATTGTTGTGGACATAACATTTACAACCAAAGATCCTGAAGTGACTTATATTTGGTTTTCTTCCCTTGATTAGCTCATATGGTGTTTTGTTGAGGATAGGTCGTATGAGGATTCTATTTGTGATGTAGCATGCAATCGCCAAAGCTTTTAACCAGAAGACCTAAGGAAGACTGCTCCCCAATAGCATGGCCCTCGCTACCTCTTGTAATTTTCTATTCTTACGCTCAACTACCCCATTTTGTTGGGGTGTCCTTGGGTGCTAAATATGTGATTGATTCCATGTTGTTTACTCATATCCATGAATTGTTGATTCTCAAATTCTGACCCATGATCAGACCTAAGCGCCTTGATCTTATGGTTGAGTTGTAGTTGGACTTTTCCTACAAAGACTTGAAATTTCTCAAAGACTTCGTCTTTGGAAGCAATGAAGAGTGTCCAAACAAATCGTGAGTAGTCATCAGCAAGTATAAACACATACCAATTTCCTCTAAAACTTTTTATTCACATAGGCTCACATAAGTCCATGTGAAGTAATTCAAGTGGCTTAGATGTACTTACTAAGTTATTTGATTTGAAAGAAGTATTAGTTTATTTGCTTCTAACACAAGCATCACAAAGATTGGTTTCAGATTCTTTAATCTCAGGGAAACCTCTTACCAACCGTTTCTTGACAAGTTTACTTAACAAGGAAATGCTAACATGCCCTAGTCTTTTGTATCATAGTGTGGAGTCATCTATTAAGGTAGTCAAGCATGGAAGGTTTGGACTGTCAATATCCTCCAAACTAGTTACATAAATATTTTCCCACTTTTTTCCCTTTAGCAACTCTTTGCCATTGTTCTGACTTACTATGCTACAATGTGTAGAATAGAAGTGAACTGAATTGCCTTTGTCACATATTTGAGATATGCTGAGCTAATTGAATTTTAAATCATTAACCCAATTGACCTTATCAATGACATAATCTGAAGTAAAGCCAACCTTACCTACATCGATGATTTTTCCTTTTTTGTTATCGCCAAAGGAAATGGTTCTTTGGCTTCTTGGTTCGAGTGAAAAGAACTTCATTTTGTCTTCTATCATGTGTTTAGAACACCAACTGTCGATGTACCAGCAGGGGTCCATTCCCACTTGATTATGCACTTAACAAGTTAGTGGTGTGGGGTTAGGGTCCACAGAAAGGTTGGACCCATTTCCACCATCAATCATTGTTCTAGGATCATTTTTGACTACCAATTTTAATCCTATCTTCTTAAGTTGCCAATGTCTCATAAATCATGTTCAATAGCATATGGCTTCATAATGACCAGGATGTCTGCATAGATGGCAGACACCTCTAAGACTGGTCCCTGACTGATATCCGACTTGTCGTTTGTTTCTCCACATGGTTGTCCTAGGAACAACTTCTAACTTTGAATGTTTTTCTTTGATTAATGCTAGTTCTTTTTCTTTTGCGTTAAGGGCAGCAATCAACTCATCGATTTCGGGTTATTTTCCTAGCTTCATCTTTTCATGAACGGAAAGAATTTCACTATAGTCGATTTACAATTTCATGAGTGCTTTCATAAGGTTTTCTACCTTATCCTTGTCTGAATTTTTCTCCAATTTCTCATTTTCCTCCAAGAGTTCCTTGTTTTCATTTTCAATAGTCTCTAGTTGATCAACTAGTATAAGAGAAAACTTTCCATGAAATACCCTGAACTTAATTATAGTGATTAAAATTATCCTAATGTGGTAATTAAGGGCCTAATAGTGCCTAAGGAATATTGGTGAAGAAAATAAAATCAAAAGAAAAGAGAAAATGCTTAAAAAGCAAAAAATGTAAAAATGAGTGTTACATAACCATAGGAGTCATGTGACCTTGACTAGGATCCTAGGTGGATTCCTAAGGCTTAATTATGCCTAAATAGTATGTAGAAACAATTTCCGAAGATAACAGATCCATAAAATGGATTAAACCCCAAATGAGCCTTAAAGCACGTTTTTTGAGAAAACCGGGAAATGTGACTTTAAGCGGGTTTAATGAATTCGTAAAAATTATAGTCAATCAAAAATCTATAATTAAATGTTAGTGAAGGCCTAGAGCCATTAAAATTAATAAACGAGAAAATTCCAGAAAACGGGTTCCGGTAAGTGAACAGTGTAAAAACGAGTACTTGTGGAGTATAAATTGTAATAAGAGCAAAAATACTTCCCCATTTGCAAATTAAAAAGCTGGCTCCCTCCTCTCTTGGGTGTGCCACGATTTTTATCAGCCTCCCCTCCCTTATTTGCTTTAAGTCACAAGAAGACAAAGAAATAAAATAAGAAAAGTAAATAAAGTATAAAAGTTACTTTACTCTTCTCTCTCCTCCCATTCTACTCTCTCTCACGTACTCCCTCCCTCTTTTATTAATCTTCTTCTTCCTCCCAAGCCTTCCATGGAGATTTGAACAAGCTTCCATAACTCCTCTCTTCACCTCCATTTTTGAAGGCTCAAACAAGCTCCAAAAATTACAAAAATTGTACCATTGAACTCCCCTCACTTAGGAGATCAATTCCCTCTTTTCAAAATTCAAAAAACACCACCTTCATCTCCATGGGTGTGGCTCCTCTTGAAGCTTGAAGATCACCATTGGAAGCACCTTCATCTCCTTATTGTTTTGAGGTAAAAAGAGTCTTAAAAATCCATCTTTTTCTAGCTCATTCTTGCAAAACGAAAACTCAAGTTGAGCTCTTGTTTCTCCCATATTCTAGCCAGTTTCATGTTCCATTTTGGAGCTGGAATCTTTCTCTCTTGCTAGCCAAGAACTCCACTTAGTGATTGGAAGGTAATATCTCATTTTTAAGCTTTAAACCTTTCTTGTATTCTAGGGCTGATTTTAGAAGCTTAGGAATTACATTAATGCTCATTAGTATTCCTTGGTATGGGCTGTAGCATTAGAGTTTTTGAACTCCCCCATAACCGGTTGTGAAAGGAAGAGCAAGGAAGGAAAGGAGAAAAAGGAAAAGAAAGAAGAAAACTAGAAAACACTAAGGTAAGGAGCTTACCTTTGAAACAGATTTGTGTGTGTTTTGTAGTAAGAAGTATTTACATTTTTTAAGTAATTAATACTACTACAATGTGGAGCAAAGTAATGGGTATATTAATGTTGGGTGCATAATGCTTGAAGGCCTTAGAGTCAAATGGTTAAAGTGTTAAAATATGAGTATATGTGCAGGAAAATTTAATGTGTAGTAGTGCTTAGATTGATAAGGAAATTGGAGATGGGTTGTGAGCTGAAATGGTGTGTGGGCAATGTTAAAAATTTAGGGGAACCTCTGTCGAAATTTACTTGGGAACTAGGTGACTTAAGTGTGTTGATAAAGAGAAAAGAACCTAGAGATAACTAGGTGTTGTAGAGGTGAATTTAAGTGGCTTAATTGCCTTGGTTTTTGAATTAGAAGAGAATGATGTATTTGGGTAAATTTGGGAATGAGGAATGATGTAAGTGTGTGATAGAATAACATTAAGTGTAGACCATGGAAAGGGTAAAGAAGAGGAAAAAAATCTATAGCTTGGTGAGCTAGGAACTAAGTGGTAAGTTCAAGGAGAATGTAAGTGTGGAAGTGGTGTGAAATTTACATGGAAATGAGTAATGAGTTTAGTGAAGGATTTGGAGAAGTTTAGAATGTTAATTAGTGTTAAAACATACTAGATGATATGTGGAAGTATTGGGGAAGAGTTGGACAAAGAAAGGAAGTAAGAACAACCAAGGAAAATGGTATAAAGATGCACCTCTGCTATGGTCCGGGACTTAGGTCCATGTTAATGTCCCGGACCAGCCTTAAAATTACGTCGAAACTACACTCTACAGGTGGTCTGGGACTTAGGTCCCTTACAAAGTCCCGGACCAGTCATAAAAACATCCCGAAACTTCACCCAGAGCATGGTCCGGGGCTTGATTCCATGACAAGGTCCTGGACCAGTGTTGTTTTTAAACCGAAAGTAGATTCCAGTGTTGGTCCGGGACTATAGACCCAGACAAGGTCCCGGACCAACCTAAAAAGCCTTTAAAATGTGTATAAATGGTATTGTATGATGGGGAATTGAATGGTATTGTAATTATAAGATTGTTAAGACTTGATTAATGACATATAAAGGTCATTAGGAGTGTAAACAAGCTTGAGAAGTAATGTGAAATAAGTAACAAATGTAAATGAGTTAGAAATGTAAGGAAAAAGTAACTATGAACCGAGAAACATTGGAAACGTAATGAGTTGGGTTAATGATAGATAATTAACCGCCCGACTCTATGTATGTGATAGGATTTGAATAGTCGAACACCGAAGGGGAGTCGGTGAGTCCAAGGACAACGGTGAACGGTATGATTTTCTCATGTCATGTATGCTACCTTGGCTACTCTAATTTGTGTGTTTGTATGCTATGTGATCACCTAAACAAGATAAAACGCACGAATCGGATTTATTGCACCTTCTTGTACTTGTAGTGTATTGCTTATTGCTGTTTGTATTTGAACTCTTAGTTTGTATAATTCATGAAATGAATGAATGATGATGAGGTGCTTGAATGTGGTTGTGCATTTGTGCTAACCCTTGACTTAGTGATTGTGAACTGATTCTCACTAACTCACTAACTATGTAACCCCTCTAACTTTGAGTAAATTGGTAAATTGGAAGTATGTAAGAAGCCCGATATAGTTTCGGCCACGCGTGAGGATGAGGAGACACAAGAGGTTGGATCCGATTCCTGGCCTTAATCTTTTCCATGGTCCAAACCCCTTAAATGAGTAGCAACCTGGATTAGTGAGCCACCCTAAAGCCCGGTGGTGGGACGGTGTAGTCCCTGCCCGGAGGTCACACCGACTTAACTTGAGTATGATGTAAGTAAGTAAGTATTTGTATGAGTAAGACCAAGACTGATGTAAGTCATATGGCTAAGAGTAAAGGAGTAAAGAACATCCGATTAACCTGGATGGGTAACTGGCTAACAAAGAATGAAGTGCAGATTGGTGAAGTGTATTACCTTGTTGATTGACTTGTGAATTGTATCCCATTTTAAGTACGGTATCCTTGTGTGTATGTACCTTGTATGTATGTACCTCGTATGTATGTACCTTGTATGATTGTAATGCTTTCCGTAATAGCATGTATGCATGTATAAAATGAACAACATGTATTCGACCAAGTAGTCGGTGTACCCCCGTTAGCACGCGGGGCATGCGAATTTCATATGCAGCTTTTGCTTAGCCCCTTGGGGCACTGTTTTTATTTTCCAGGTACCCCACAAGCTAAATGGCCGAGAGTGAGACCGGGCTGTTATGCTCTGATTAGCTAGGGTTTCCTTGAGTGATGTATCGAACTGTATACGGGCTTGTAGCCCTCTGAATGGCCGGTGTGCCGTATTATATATGTAGTGGTATTTGGAGTTAAGGAGATCTTGATAGATAGAGTGAGATGTTGAACTCATAGACGATTGTACAGACTTGTGAGAATATTGTAATTTGGAGGGTAAACTAGACTCGGTATATTGTATGGTAAGTATTGAGCAATGTATTGAATGGAGAATGGTTGTACTCGGTTTGTAATTGAAGTGTGGATTGTACTTGTTTAGTACTCGGGTATTCCGGTCCATCAGACCGGTGCTGTAATGGAAGTAGGCCTTGTTAGTCACGTGGGTGGCTAGCGGCATTGTATCACCCGCTGTTGTGTAAGGAATTATCCGCTGCGTATGTATGGAGGTACGAGATGATTAGACGGTAATGACAGGATTAGCGGTAGGGGTGTTACATTCCAAATCCTGGAAGTTCAGCCTTTAGAATTTTATTTTTAAGTTTAAAGTAGTTTACCTTGTTTTGATCTTCTTCTTCAGTTTCTGACTTGTCCTTGTGTTACGCCATAAAGCAAACTTCCTTAAGGCATAGGTGAGCCTTCTCATCCTCCGAGAGATCACTATCTGAGGTTTGATTGTTGTCGCTTAGCTCTGAGTCTCCCCATGCAGCATCAAACGCTTCTTTCTTGGCCCTTTGTTGAATGATCTATAGACATGTTTCCTGACCTTGTCATTGTCCTCTCGGGATTGTTGAGGACAGTCTTTGATGTGCTGCCCACTCTTTGAGCACCTCAAAACACTTGTCATTGTTCTTTTTACAATGATAGTCAGTCTCCTTGGGCTCTCTTCCTTTCATCATGTTGTTTCTTATGAATTTCTGAAAGTACCTCTTAGCATAGAGGACCATCTCGTCATTATCTTCTCCTGTCTCAGAATTTTCAGCTACCTGGAGGGCTATGCCTTTTCCCTTTTCTTTAGTTGAACTTTCTGAGTTTTGTTGTTGTAGTTTTAACTCAAACGCCATTAGGGAACCTAACATGTCCGCCAAGGACATCTTAGATAGATCATGGACTTCTTGCATGGCATTGACCTTGCTATCGAAGGAGGCAGGAAGAGATCTGAGGAACTTCCGAATTTGATCCTCATTTGAGATAGTTCTTCCAAGCACCAATATTTTGTTGATCATCTTAGTGAACCTTGTATGTATTTCAGAAATGCCCTCCTTTTCTTTCGTCTTGAATAACTCCCAATGAGTGAGCAGCAACTCAATGCGAGTCTTTTTAATCTCATCATTCCCTTCATACGTGACTTCAAGAGTTTTCCAAATCTCTTGTGCTGTTTTAGCTGAGGCTATTTTGGAATATTGCTCAGGTAGTATTCAGTGTAGAATCCTTACGGCTCAAGCATTGAATACCAACTTCTTGATTTGATCATCCGTCATACTGTCAACCGATATGTCTTGTCCTTGAGCATCTTGGAAGGTGTATTCACTGTGTGATATAACCCTCCATATCCTTGGATCATCAGACTTGATGTGAAACTCCATTCTATTCTTCCAATGAGTGTAGTTATCTTCATTGAAAAGTGGTGGTCAATTTGGTACAGAACCTTCTTCTAACGCTAGTAGGCTTGCGTGAGACATTTTGATCGTCTTCTAAAGAAGTTAGCTTTCTAGAAGAGACCCGCTCTTATACCAATTGAAACTCGCTAGCGCTCCTAATGCATCCCAATCGATCGTGGACGTATTGTTGACTCAAATAAACTATTGGATAGTTAAGGAAAGGCAGGAGATAACTTAAACTGGAAACTCCATTTTGATTGAGAATTTACACACAGAAATTCACTCAATCTCCCTCGCCCCACACTCGGACTCCGAGACAGTTTAGGATTTTATCCCAAAGTCCTCTACCCTCTCTTGACAGTCGGCCTACGGTTCCACAACCGCTCCCCGACTGATCAGTCTACCAAATACAAAGTGTTGTCACACAACTCCAGTCCTAACCAGCTCACCAACACTCTAGCTTTACACACACTTAAGTCTAATTCACACTTACTCAGATAATCTCTATCTTTTTCTCTCTCATACACACTTTTACATATTACATAAATGCAAGTATATATACGGTTAGTTAAGATATAACTACCGTCCTATAAGCTCCTAGACTCTAGAAGTCGACTACAGCTTCGACCTTTCACATAACAACCACACTAGATTTGTAGAAAGGCTTCAACTTGATCTGGAGTCGTCAGAACACGTGTCGCCTTGTGATTGAACATGTCGGCGGGAGCTCTCTTGATTGGTCGAGCACAACTTCTATACTCAACTTGTCTGATCTTGTCTGGCTCATTAATGCTCATAATTGCTCCTTTAGACTTCATTATGGCTATGTAAATGTTTTGATAAGTAGCCTTTTACATATCTTGTTCTTTTTCACATTAATGAATTATATTCTTGTCGTGTGCTAGTTGATTGTGAGTATGTATGAGTCTGGATAGATATGTCGATCTTCTTGCAGTGTTTTGTCTTTGATTTACTTCTGAAGCATAAGAGATGTGATCGTGTGATGCTTGACTTCTTGTGTGTACTAGAAGTTCTATCATGAGCTCTCCTGGACGGGTGCCCGACTGGTTGGGCACATGTCATGAATTGAGTGCGCTTGCAACCTTGCGTGCGAAGGCACTCCTTTGCCTGTCTATCTGAATTTCAAAGCTTAACAAACATGTTAAATATACAATACAAGGTTTGCTATCATCAAATCTAAAGGATCTTGACTTAACAGCGATGGCCACCACCACTAACCACAAGCCCAAATCTCCATTTAAATCCCTAATTTCATCTTTTCCCCAATTTTGGTTTTCACCAATTTTTCCTCAAAAATTGTCAATTTACTCCATTAACTTCCACAAACACCACAGTATTAGTTTCTAACCCTAACTTGTCAATTTTTGAAGTTTTTGCAAAAGTTACACTTTGGTCCATATTAAGTCCAAACTAAATGGGGCCTTAAGTGTAATTTCTGAATTTTAGGAATATTTGATGATGGGAATGCTCTTAATTGATTATGTTAGGTTTTGCATGTGGCATTGGACTAAGATTTGTGACATTGTGATGGTTCTAGCATAATTGGCATACTTAATGCTTTATCCTGAATTTGTCCTAAATTTCTCATGTTGTTGCTACAAATGGTCGTGCTGATTCAATATACATGGGATGGGTTGGTTACAAACCACTTTGTCTCTTTAACCGTCTTAGATAATGCATTAGTCTGTTTAGGCATTCGGGTTGCTAAAATGTGCAAAACAAGGAAAATGTTGAATTGCTTGGTGAATTTTGAACCTTCTGGTTGAATTGCATTAGTGGGGTGCTAGCCATTCTAAATGAAAAGCTTATTGGTTAATTTTGTGGAGGTTGTTAAAACCGGTAAAGAGGAGAAAAATGGAGGAAACTATGCCGAAATTTATGTACAAATCTGTTGTTTCTTTTGCTCTTTATTGCTCTTCATGCTGATTCACTTTCCAATCACTT